>OX336897.1:21914374-21941874 GCA_946959425.1 Argyrosomus regius | reverse complement strand
AGAATGTGGACACACCAGAGCTGCTCTGCCAAAGTGTCAAGTGCATTCTTCAGGTGGCACGCTGCTACCCACATGTCTTCAGTACCAACTTCAGGGTGAGTGTTCTCGCTGTGATTGGTCCTTAAACCTCTCAAACTCTGACACCTTAAGGCCGTATTCAGACCGACTCAGGCGTTGCAGGGATTAGCTGCTGGGGTGCATTTTTTTTTTTTTTATTTGTGATGAACATTACCAGCCGTGAAACAATAAGAAAAGAACTTTTTATTTTCCTGATTTGTCGGATTTCATCTGAATCACCTCTTAGGGGGTTGATCTTAGCTTACACACTGGGCAGGTGAGTTCAAACCCACCAACCAGCCTCTGCATGACTGTGCCGCCTTTAATGATTTGTATCTTTGCATATGTTGACAAATGGATTAAAGTTCTCTGTCGTTACGACGGACTTTCGTCATTCAGAGTTCACAGAGGCCACTTATGAGATCAATGTAGATCAGAGGAGAAAAAAAAGTGTTGCCTGATGGCTGATTTTTATTGACAGATTGTCACACTCTAGAGCCAATAGGATTGTTCACAGCATGTGTACGCGTGACCAATGACAGTATAATGACCCACACCAGGGCGGGATCTAAACACAGCGCTAAAGTTTAACTGCTTAGCTAGCAGGGACCGGCATGGTCTACCTGCCAACAGGATGCAGCAGCTGTTTCAGGAGGTCTATAACAACATAGGTGACATTAAAACATTCTCCCTCAGATCAGGCAGCTGGATCATCATAAGTTGACCATGTGGTGGCTGATGACTCCTCCATTGGGCAGCAACTCATCAGAGTTCGGGAGGTGGTCCGACTCAAAAAAGTATGACAGTCAATTAGTGAATCAGTCAATCAATCAATAAAGCCATCTGTCCATCCAACCTCATGAGATATTTACTATCAGACACATGAGCTGAGCCTGATGGGGAGAGATTCTCTGACAGGATTGAATGATGCCCAGAATTGTTGTTTTTTCAAATATTTGTTTGTGTTCCACTTGAACAAATCAAATCCAACATGTTCATCATTCCATGTCTTAGGTATTGATTTACATAATTTAGATCTTTTGTCAGAGTTTGAGCTAACAGTTTCCACCTATTCCCAGTCTTTATGCTTCAAGCTAAGCTACGCTAACCATGTCCTGTCCATTATTTGAAAGAGGAAGATGTGGAACAGGCTTTGCAAAGAAAATGTCTCATTTCATTTTCATAGATTAAAAATTGCATTGAAAAGAGAAATAAAATAAAGGTGTGAATAGAACAGCTGTTCAGATCATCCTCCTGTAAAACACTGTTCAAATATTTAAAGTTGATAGCTGCATTAGAGAACATGGTTATGTGTCGAGTGGTGCATTGTGTTATTTCTTTAGTAGGTGTCAAGTAACCTGTAAAATGTTTCACAAATTACAAATGGGGAATATGACCTGGCTGCAGCTTTTTTTGCTTTAATTCATGTAAATGCCAACTCCACGTCTTCTTTGTTGTGGAGAAATTGCTGAAATCAATGGCACCGGGTCAGAAGGAAGAAAGTGTTCAGGAGCCTCTGAAGTCTTATACTATAATATTTATTGAAGCTTCATCAAGGAGAATCAGAGACATCCTCACATAAAATCAGATATGCATATGACTCGGTCTCACATTCTGCCCAGCTCATGCTGGTGGTCAGACTTTGAACCCACAGATAACACCACAAATACTATACTCCCAGAGCTAGTCAAAGAGAATGTTTTTACCCATGTTAGTGTTAGTGTCAGCACATTCTAGTCTGGAGACACTGTTGTCTGTTTATGTTAATGGTATTGATATGATTTAGTCCTGTCACTGTCTATGACCTCAATGCCTATGTGTGACCCTGTGTAACCAAAGAATAGAAAATTCCATAACATTCTTGATGTTTGCTCTTTTTCCACAGGACACAGTGGACATCTTGGTGGGCTGGCACATCGACCACACACAGAAGCAGTCAGTCACTCAGCAAGTTTCAGGTCAGTTGGATTTCTTATTGGCGCTCAAAGATTTTCAAACTTTTATTTGTCGTTCAGATTTCAAACTTTTCTGCTGGTTCGATTAATCAATACAGCTCTGTACACAGCCTGTGAAATGACTTATGCCTCATAACTATGACCTAAAGCATGTTTTTATATTCTCCTGTTTTGAACACATAACTCGTGATTGTGTGTTGGGCTGTACAGAGGTGATCAACACTATGCCTGAACACATCCTGCTGTGGCTTGCTGTGTGGGGGGGAAACAGAGACAAACATAACTTCAGCTAGCTATCTAATTCTTCAACATTGTTACATATGCTGTCTATCTTAGTCCATGGCCCAAACCTGATAATTTCATGTATCTGGACTACTGGAAGGTTCAGTGCTTCTACGTTGTTCTTCACATTTCAATTAACAAACGTATGGTGGACCTTTCATAAGATCAGCCAATTTTATAATTGGTGTATTGTAATGCTTTCTTATACATTATACTGCAGAGAAGAACAGGGTAGGTAACATGAAGCCTTTTACAAAATCAAAATCAGGTTTATTGCCAAGTAGGTTTTCATTTACAAGGAATTTGTTTTGATGTAATTGGTGCATAACAAACATTATCTAAAAATATAAGGAAGATAAAGAAAATATAAACAATATAAATATACATACGTTTTAAAATGAAAAGAGCTGTACGATTGTGCAGGAATTGCAAGTACCAGGTAATGTGTAAATGTTAACAGTGTGCAGAATATTTTAAATGGGCAGGTATTTAACAAAACAAGGAAGTCCAAAAGATGCTAAATAAAGGCTGAGCATTAATGCATAGAGTTTATAGGTGCAATGTCAATGCGACATGTAGAGGCTGGGGTGAAGGGTGAGAGAGTGTCAGAGGGGGCTCCGGGCCTTGTTGATAAGGTTAGCAGATGGGGAAAAAAACGGAGGTTTTGGTCCTGATGGACCACAGCCTCCTGCTAGAGGGGAGTGACTCAAAGAGTTTGTGTCCGGGGTGGGAGGGATCAGCCACAATCTTTCCTGTATGCCTCAGAGTCCTGAAGGTGTACAGGTCCTGGAGCAACGGCAGATTGCAGCCAATCACCTCTCAGAAGACTGAATAACACACTGCAGTCTGCCGTTGTCGGTCCATCTCCACTGTCTTTGGAGCGATGAGCTCTAAGTTGTTCTGGCTGCACCATGTCACCAGATGGTCAGTCTCCCACCTGTAGGCAGACTCTGCACTGTAAGATGAGTCCGATGAGGGTGGTATCATCCGCCAGCTTCAGAGCTTGATGGACTGATGACTGGAGGTGCAGCTGTTGGTGTACAGAGAGAAGAGCAGAGGAGAAAGAACGCAGCCCTGGGGGGGATCTGGTGCTGATGGACTGGGAGCTGGAAACATGTTTCCCCAGCTTCATGTGCTGCTTCCTCTCAGACAGGAAGTCTGTGATATACCTGCAGGTGGAGTCAGGCACGCTTAGCTAGGAGAGCTTGTCCTGTAGCAGAGCTGGGATGATGGTGTTGAAGGTAGAGCTGAAATCCACAAACAGGATCCTGGTGCAGGTTCCAGGGTAGTCCAGGTGCTGGGTTAGGGTTGTTATGGAATTTTCTATCCTTAGTTTACATAGGGCGGATTATGCATAGGTCTTGAGGTCATACACAGTGACAGCACTAAATCATATCGGAGAAGACTCTCTCTCTTTGGTATGCGAGGCCACTGTTTGGATTGCTGGAGGAAAGGAGGTGCCAGCCTGACCAGGGTAGAAAAAACTGAATGTGGGCCTCCTAGACATAATAGAGACCGACTGGATCAAGTATTTAAACTTGATAACTGCATTAGAGAACATGGTGTAGAGTGGTGCTGAAATCTTATGCATTGTGTTATTTCTTTAGCAGGTGTCAAGTAACCTAACCTGTAACATGTTTCACAAATTACAAATGGGTAATTTTTTTTTTTTTTTTTCTTTAATCCATGCTGTCTGCATTTAGGCTGGTTACAGAGTCTGGAGCAGTTCTGGGTGGCAGACCTGACCTTCTCCACCACCCTGCTGGGACAGTTCTTGGAGGACATGGAGGCGTATGCAGAGGTGAAGTTTTACACTATGAAGACCACACTGAGTGTTTCTCCAGCTCTGATTCTAATGCAGAGTTTACAGTAAAATGAAAAATGTAGATTATGTTATAAACCGTGACAACAAATTGTACATTTGGACAAACTCAGTATTTTTCATACTATTTGAATTGAAGCAAATCTACAGTTTTTATTTGTGGCAGAGGAAAGTCCTTATCTTTGACTCACACTTAATTATTTGAACTAGATTTCTTGAAGATCACGTGTTTGTTCTCTTCAGTATATTCTGCAACGTAGAACTGATGATTGTTTTTGTCAAAGATGTTGCTGAGTCTGTGTTCTGTTTAGGATCTGAACCATGTGGTGTCAGGTGAAGTGCTGGATGAAGACATTCCCCCTCCCTCAGTGTCACTGCCCAAGCTGGCAGCTCTGCTGAGAGTTTTTAGTACAGTGGTCCGCAGCATTGGAGAGAGATTCAACCCCTTCAGAGGACCACCCATTACTGAGGTCTACGTCACTGATGTAAGAGTCACACTGAGGAGAACCTGACTGTTGGCTGAGTAGTGTTAATATTCTAAAAGATACAATGAAGAGCAGATCCAGCAACTCATTAAGGACAGCAGTATGAGAAGAGGTCATTGAAGAGATGTGGTGGGAGGACATGGATGGACTGTCTATATTATTTTATATATATATATATTTTTTTTTTATGTGTTTATTAATTTTTTTATAAACAAACATACAGAAGACAGGACCAGACAAAACAACAACAAGCTGGGAATAACAACACAAAAACCAAAAACCCAAACAGAACGATCGGTTCCAGGCAAATGTGACAGGTACATTATGCAGTATAGAGTGAAATACAATGGGAGCTGAATAAAGAAAGAAAATTCTTGTCAGTATAACAGAAATATTTACATTAATATAGTCAAGAAATGGTTTCCATATTCTTTCAAAGGCATTAGTTTTGGAGTGCAGAAGACAGGTGAGAAAGTCCAGAGGTATGTATTCCATTATTGTCCTATGCCATCCCACCACTGAGGGGGCCTTATCTGAGATCCAGTACTGAAGTATATTTTTCCTGGCACAAAATGTCATAACATTATACAGTTTTCTCTGATATATATCAGTTACATGATCACTGGGAAGACCCAGAAGGAGGGAAACCGGGTCCAGTTCAAGCTCCTTCTTCAGAACTGTCTCTATATTTTGGTCTATATTCAATTAAATATGGTGCAAAGACAAGATATCTAATGTTCTGATGAACTTTGTTTTGTATATACACTCATTCTGAATTTGATGCTGCAACAGTTTGGATAGGATCAACAAAAGACTGAAATAGTGGAATATAAAAAAAACAAACAAAAAAAACACCTACGTGTCTTCTTTGCTGTAAACAAATTATTACATGAGAAAACAATGATCACATGAGAGTTTCCCTGCTGCCACTTTGACCATGGTAGTATGGAATGTACTCAACTTCATTAGGACACACTTTTTTTGTCTTTTCCTCAGGTTCTGAACCGGGTTCTGGCCTGTGTGACCACGGCAAAGCAGGTTCAGTTTTCCGAGGCAGTTCTCACAGCAGGGAATGAGTGTGTGGGTGTGTTGCTGGCCAGTGTGGAGCCCTGTGGTCAGCTGATGGAGGCTGTCCTAGCCTATGGTCTGGACCAGCTGGACTGCTGCCGGGCCTGTGGCTCAGACTACAATCTGGCAGTGCTCAGCCTTCTCACTCTGGTACAGTAACTTTTTTTCGCACTTTGCTCTAAACCACAGTGTTCATCTTCGTCAACTGACAGTGGAGCAGCCAGCCAAATCTGCTTACAGTTACTCACTCTAAGCGTGATATACAAAGTGTAATGGAGCATGTAGTTGTTTGCCCCGTCTTTGCTTAGAATTACTCATACCTGCATTAACGTGTCCTGGTGATCCGATGTGGACAGCTCTCAGAACATCAGTTTACACTTTGTCGCATGCATCTTCAGTGACCATCTCACTTTAGCACTCAATATGCAAATAAACACGTACATAGTTTTTATTTCCGAAGACGATGGAAGATATTCATGTTTTGGGGTAATTTGCTCTTAAAATAAACATTATTTTGCTCACCGTTTTCATTCCGATCTGTTTCCATGGAGATACACAGGGTCTGACTAATACATTGAAAACAATCAGTCACAGCAGTAGACTCATATGTAATAGAACCCAGTTCACAACTCCAGCAAGTAGCCTGAGCCTTAGTAACGACCTAGCAACGGAGACGCTGTCTAGTCCCGTCAAAGCTTATGGAGATCATGGAGTTTCCCAAACTGAATAAATAGCACACATATAAACACTAAACTGCTTTGTTAGTTCAGTCTTGTAGTAACTCAGATATCTGCTGACAAAGAGATTTTTCCATGGACAGATTTAACTGATGGAGGATGTGATCTAAACATCTCCAATAACCCAAAAACAAATTTTCCCTGCAATCACGAAACTGTTTAATCTGTGGGTGCTACACACAAATGAGGTACACACCTGTATCAACGAGGAGGTCTAACAGCTCCATAACACACAGAATATTCATTAAAGAAATTCAAATGTATTACTTTATTAAAGTTGACTTCCAGTGGACTTATTTATATTTATTTGCATATAATATATTTTCAGGACATGACAATGTGGAGATGGAGTAATATTTTTAATGATGAGTCAAGTGTGCTGTCATGCTGATTTGAGCACATTCTAAATGTCTAGATGACCAATCAAATTGCTTGGTCGGAACTACTTGTTGTATAATTGTGATCAGATCACCTGAGACACATTTTAATGCAGGTGTAAACAAGGCCATATTTATCTAATCGGATCAGCAGGACACAGAGATGTACAATTCCAGCTTTATTGCTCTTTTTTTTTTTTTTTTTTTTCTTTCTCTTAACATGTTTTGACTCTACATTTGATTTCAGATAGTGGACCAGATCAACACAAAGCTGCCTGCGTCCTTTGTTGAGAAATTATTGGCACCGGACTCCCAGCTGCTGAAGCTGCGCTTCCATCGAGAGAAAGAGGTTTGTATGTGTTGCTTTATTCATTTCAAACCTTATTATACTCTCTTACCCTTTCATCATAAATCCCACAACCATGGAATGAGAAGTGTGTGCTCTCATTTCAATGGTCAAGCGTGGATGAATGGTTGGCAGTTATTACAACAGTAGTTGTTACTTTGTTGGCTGCTACACGACTGTTGTAACAACCTCTGCTCTTCTGTAAAGACTCACCTGAGTTTGTGACGTGGCTGCAGGGATTTGCTCTGATTTAGCCACAAAAACAATGCTGAGGTCAGCCACTAAGCTTGGCTGATAAGGCCTGGAACTAGTTGTTATGGTTTATCACAAAAATGTTGGTTGGGTTTGAGGTCAGTGCTGTGTGCACGCCATTCAACTTCTTCCTCCATATTGAGGGAAATGCACAGAAGCATTGTCACTGTTGATACATGAGATGATTGTGGCAGCAGAAAGTGCTCACACTAAGAATATTATTGTGCTTTATATTGAAGCGTTGAGATGTCCCAGACCAAACGTGCACTTTAAAGTATAACAGAAGGATTAAACTGTTACTTAATGCTTTAGGTTGGGTTAAATGTGAAAAAACAAACTGTGTCCACAGGTGATATCAGCTGTTCATGGTGTGTACCAGGCCCTGCTGAGCCTGAAAAATATTCCAACACTGGAGGCAGCTTATAAAATGGTGTTGGGTGAGATGGCATGTGCCTTGTCCAGCCTGATGGAACCTCTTGAACCCAGTGATAAGGCCCCAGCACCTGGCGGCCCCTGCCCCAGCATACAGCACCCTGCTTTTGCCTCCCTCACCCTTCCCCAGGAGAAAGCCCAGTTCACCCTCATCTTCAACCTCAGCACCCTCACCACCATCGGCAACACCAAGAACTCTCTCATTGGGGTGAGTGCCACTGTGCTTTTCTATGTTGCTGATCACCAAATAGCACATTGAATAAAAACTGCAGTGTCATGGCTTGGATAGAATGAACGAATGAATGAGTGGAAGCAATGAACCTCACTTAGGTCTGGACACAAAATCAGAACTAAATGGGCCTACTCAGGTTTTTCTACACACCACAGAGCATGATGGGATGTTAACTGCTTACAGTAATTGTACCATTAAGTGCACCTGTGTGGAAACATTCATTATGTTTCTCCACTCTTCATTTCTTCAGGTTTTCTTTGATCTGTCACCAGTCGCTACATCATTTCCCATCACCAGGACTGTGCTCATGCAATAATAGACATGTCTCTCTCTTAAGAGTAACACCTCGTGTCTCAGTGACTTACCTCTTTAAATAAAAGAAATGGTGCATTTTCATAACCTTCATTCAAGCATTACACTACTGGATGGATATTGGCATATTGTCGTGGACAAATTAAAACTTGACTTGAACAGAAACACTCCAGATTAAAGCTGATCCATCTGAATCATTTGAGCATCTGTTCTTTGCATTGAAGTTCCATTATTGTAGTCATCGTTGACTGAAACTGTTTCACACTGTGGTGTTTTCTGTGTTCAGATGTGGGCGTTGTCTCCTACCGTCTTTGCTCTGCTCAGTCACAACCTGATGCTGGTCCACTCTGAGTTAGCAGTCTTCTACCCTGCCATCCAGTATGCTGTACTCTACACCCTGTACTCCCACTGCACAAGGTAACACACACACCTGCACTGTGAGCAACAGCACTGCTGTCCACTATAGCATTCAGAATTTTCCACACCTAGTAGACAAAGTGGCCTTAATCCATGTCTATCTTTTATCAATTCAAACTGTCACTCAGTCTAAATTATGGCTGTGGAAAGTCCTCAAATCCTGTCAGCATTTTTCTCCTAGATTTTCTCCATGTAACAAAAAATATAACCACACACACCAAATTCCCTTCTTCAACCAAATCATTTTTTTCTGTGTGTAATCAGAAGAACAAACAATATCGCCTTCCTGCAGTGCCATTCTAGCTAGTACCACTAGCAGAATAACTCAGTGTTTAATTAAACTGTGTTCTAAATTTTAAAAAGACATTTCTGTCTTCATCTATCTGTTAAGTGATGATTTGGTGTCATTCAGAGATATCTTTTATGTTTCATTAGGCTTTATTCAGACATGACAAAACATTTATGGAATGAGTTGCAAGTTTGTGCAATATTTGGCAAGAAAAGAGTTGGAGAGATGGATATGTGTCTTATACTGCATCCTGCGATCATTGAAATACATTAATATTTCAATTTTTTAATTAACTATGAACACCACACCTGTGCCACATTGAAAGAGGACCTGGTCAGACTGTCTGACAGACTTTACAGAGTTACTCTGGTGATAAAAAACTTGTTTAATGAATATTTCATCTAAAGCACATTAGAATGATATTAGTGGCATGTTTTCCATCACTGCTGTGTAATAATATTCAGATATTATTCATATTTGTCATAGGATAAGGATTGCTGTGACACGTAAATTGATGTAATCTCTGCATGTTGACTCTCCCTGAAATGAAAGAACTTGACTTCAAACCTAAAATGGTTATGGAGAATTACTTATGACTAATGATACACAGTTAATAATCATTGGGAAATGAATTTTTAATTAATTTTAATTTTAAGTGACTACTGTTAACAGAAACTACATCATTACTGTATATCATATCATTCTTTGGTGGAGATAAAAGGACTTTAAATCGCCCTACTGCCTTGAAAGAAGCTTTACCTTTAAGTGTTAAGTGTGCGTACAGAGCAGCACTTTGTTTGTCTAAAATATGACACTTTAAAATCATGGTCGAGGTGTCAGTATTTTCATAATTCATCCCAGCCAGGCAGCCATACATGTCAGTTTTTCAGGGTTTAATGAATCACAATCAAAGTGTGTTGAAGTTGTTCATTCAGTGTGCCTCTCTCTCTTCTTAACTAGCTTTGTGTCTCTTCTGTTTGTTTATCCAGACATGATCATTTCATCTCATCCAGCCTGTCATCATCCTCTCCCTCCTTGTTCGATGGTGCTGTCATCAGCACTGTGACCACAGCAACAAAGAAACACTTCAGCACACTGCTAAGCCTTCTGGGAGGTCTGTTGGTGAAGGAGCACCTCTACCCTGAGGCCAGGTAATATACAAGTTATTTTCTAGTCCACGAAGTCTAGGTAAGGTTGGACGTTGTTAGATTTACAAAAATGACAAATTAATGTATGACAATATCTTTTTTTAGATGAATTAAAATAATTAACCAGGCCACAAATGTTATACAAATGTTAATGAGATTTTGTGTTGGTGTGTCAGGAGGCTGCTGCTGACCTGGGCTCAGGAAATCTCTGTGCTGATGAAGAAGTCAGACACCTATAGCCCTCTCTTCTCCCTGCCCTCCTTCAACAAGTTCTGTAGGGGGCTACTGGCTAATGGTGAGCCCAACATGTTCAGCATGTCCAACTTGTGTTTTGTGTATGGAATTGTCACAGATTTCCAGATCAGTAATGTTGCTGTTGAATGTTTTTCCTCTGGAAAGGTCTTAATGAAGATCAAAGTATCTGCCTTCAGACCTGCCACAGCCTACAGGTCCTCTCTTCATCTTTGTCCACTGAGCTACTGCAAAGGTGAACATCAGAGTCTAGACCATCATCACTATTTAAAATGTGATCTGTACAGGAGTCATGTTTTCCTGCTGTTCTGTACTTTGCTGCAGACATTGGGAAAATTATGACGGCTGCAGGCTCTCCTCTTAAGTTTAAGTGTGTGTGTGTCTGTGTGTAGATGTGTGGATGTGTGCAGAGTCCAGCTGGTCCACTCAGCAGTGAGGGTGAGGCAGGCCTATGGCAAGCTGCTCAGGACAATCCCCCTTGATGTGGCTTTAAGGTAAGACTTGTTGTACTTGATCTTGGTACTCTTGTTCTGAAGGAAGTCAATTATTATCAATTTTTTAAACTAATCTCTCAGTTTATTTTTTTATATATATTGTCTTATAGTATATATACTATAATAGAATATGTGTGTGATTTGTTTGTCCACAGTAACCACAGCCACCCAGAGATGAGGGAGATTTCCTTGGCCATCCGCCACCACATGAACCGAGCACCAAGTAGCACCTTCCATCCCCAGGACTTCAGCGACCTCATCAGCTTCATCTTATATGGAGTCCTGCACCGTGGAGGGTACCTGTCAGACACATTACACATTCTGATTGTTTCACGGTGGTTCCATTCCACATGAAAGTACAGGACAGAGATCCAGTCTATGAGAACACATGAATAATAGCAGGTGTAAATTGACTATGAGACTTTCTAAGCCTCATAATTCTGTATTCACAGTAAGGATCCATGGCTGGAGCGCCTGTACTACAGCTGCCAGCGGCTGGAGAAGCGGGATGGCCGAGGAGGTGCAGATGGCAGCAGGCCAGGTGTTTTGCCACGGGCGCTGTTGAAAACAGAGGCAGTGTTGTGGCAGTGGGCAGTGTGGGAGGCCGCACAGTTTACTGTACTGTCCAAACTCAGAACGCCACTGGGCAGAGCTCAGGACACCTTCCAGACCATCGAAGGTAAACAGAGTAGATCCAGGTTGTGTTCACAGTGACGATGACGTTTTTGTTTTCAAGCCTTTTTTGCACCTTGACTGCTTTTTTGTAAAGTAGTGGCACACCTTGTGCATAGTCCATTGCTTTCTATATGGACACACCTCAGGACGTATTTGCTGTGGTCAGTGTGTAGTACGCACTTACTAAACTTAAATGTTATTTAAATGTTTTCACAGACAGAAGAGAGATGTCAGGAAACCATGAGAGAGAGAAAGATAGGGAATAACATGCAACAAATGTCCCAGTTTGTACATGAACCAGAGATGTTCCAGTTCATAGCTGGTACGTTAACCTCTAGGCCACAAGTACCCAAGCTCATTCTAAACTCATTATTTTTCTTCTGTATCCGTGTTTCAGGTATGATCCGCAGCCTGGCTGCACACAGTCTGAACCCAGACCAGGATGTTGGAGCATGGGCTGGTGTTGGAGGTGATGGGGATGGTCACCACTCCAATCAGCTCCGCCTTGCTCTGCTGCTTCAGTATCTAGAGAACCTGGAGAAGCTCATGTACAATGCCTATGAAGGCTGCGCCAATGCTCTCACTGCCCCCCCAAAGGTGTGCAAAGAAAAGCTCCCGTTTCCACTGCTGGTTAAATCATGTGCTGAAACCAAGGACGACCAAACCACAGTTTGAATAGCAGCCATTAAAATGACAACCACATACCTTTTAATAATAATGATCCGTCTCTTTATCTCAGGGCATCAGGACATTCTTCTACACCAACCGTCAGACATGCCAGGACTGGCTGACCAGGATCCGTCTAGCACTGATGAGGGTCGGTCTTCTCTCTGGCCAACCGGCAGTAACTATTCGCCATGGCTTTGACCTGCTGACAGAGATTAAGAACAGCAACACCCAGGTGAGTGCAAATCCACTGTTAGTGAAGCTTTCAGGTGAGTAACCTACACTCCTATGTAGCTTTTATGTCAGAATCTGAATCAAGTTTCAAGTGTGCACGTTCTTAGTTTGTAACTTTAGTTAGTAAAGGCAGCCATATTAATAGTATGTGGTTATTTGAATATAGTACTATGTAGTTAGATGATAGCATGTTTTGGTTTGCTTGTCAGGGTCCAGAGCTGGAGGTTCCTCTCACTTTGCTTGTGGAGGCTCTGTGTGAGCTGCATTGTCCTGAGGCCATCCATGGCCTGGCAGCCTGGAGCCTCTTTACCACTGGCAGGAGTCTGGGCTGGCTGTCGTCAGTGGCTCTGCAGGCTGAGGGACGGTAAGCAATACTGCCTTAACCGGATATCCTTACAACTCGGTGAAATACTCAACTAATCATCTACCTCCGAGTGTCTGTGATTCATGTATTTGGTTGTCCTTTAGGTTTGAAAAGGCAGCTCTGGAGTATCAAGATCAACTGTCTGCGGTTACAGGGATGGACTGCAGCGTCAAAAGCTCTGAATGCTGTCTGCTCAAATTCTCCAGCAACTCAAGCAGCCCCAAACACACCAGCAACGGTAACCAGCAAATATTTACATTTAATACATTCCAGCTGCCATACATTAAAATGTCCTATATTTGTACTTGAGTTATTATGTCGAAATTATAGGTCTGGCTTTAGAATTTAATACAAAGATGAACTTTGTAGAATATTTGTAACTAATATTAATCTAAAATGTGGCGGAAACATGATGGTATCTTATCATGGAGCTGTCATCTAACACCTGCATCATATCAGTTAGTTTAAAGATGGATTAAAACAAATTATATTCATGAGTAATGCAGAGCTGCCAGTTCTACCCACCAAGTTAAGTAAGGCTAAAACAAGTGACCTTTGTTCTGCTGGATGTGACTGTTACTCTCTGCACTTCACTTGCTCGCTGTAATAGGCAGTAATATATTGGATTCCAGTGGAGCACAGGAGCGTGGATCAGCCTTTATAGCTGAAAAATGACCTGATCCCAGTCCAGCTGACATCAGTAGACTAACAATTATTTTGTTTTACATCCACGACAGAAAGTGAAGTCCTTCAAAAGAACCTGATTAAAGTAACATTTTGTTGATTGACAAAGTCGGTGGAGTCATCTAACCAAGCCATCTAACACTGTATTGAAGACCACTGTCACTGAACACTTCAGCTCCTGGTATCTATTATCAGGTCGATGTGGGAGATCTTTTACAGTTTGTTTTGGTGTATTACTGTGAAGACTGAGCAGCAGTACTATGATCTCCAGTGCTGATCTGCTTTACAAAGTTTTTGTTTGTTTGTTCTTCTGAAAAGGTGACAGCAGGAAGACTGTGCTGCTAAAGTCTAGTGAGTGCTCTCCTGAGGTCATCAACTTCCTGGCCAACAAAGCGTGTCAGTGTTATGTGGCACTCTGTGATTGGGCATCTGTTAAGGAGTGGCAGGCCACCGTCCATGGCCTCAAACAGAATTCCACGAATCCAGT
This sequence comes from Argyrosomus regius, assembly GCA_946959425.1. Taxonomy (NCBI): domain Eukaryota; kingdom Metazoa; phylum Chordata; class Actinopteri; family Sciaenidae; genus Argyrosomus; species Argyrosomus regius. Next base: position 21,927,807 of record OX336897.1, on the reverse strand, counting down.
CAGCATAAACCTGAGGACAGATTTCAACTACATCCAGGCTCTGAGCCGCTTCGAGGAGGGAGATCTGACAGAGTGTGGAACTCAGCTGGAGCTGCTGCCCGGAGAGGACTATAGCTTGCTCTCCAGCAGTAAGGACAAGCTGGGTGAGTGTGTCATCGGACAGAGTAGAACATCTTTAAAAAATAACATTTTTCTTATGTTTTATAAGTCATTTTTATTTTAATAAAAACACTCAAATGTCATTGTGTTTAAAAGAAATTCTAATCTTTTGTAATCACCATTTTTAATGTGGTGAAATTCTGACCATCAGCAGCTACAGAACTGGGTTGTAGATAAGGTTGATCATGTATACATGATCAAGTTGGGACCCTGTGCACGAGCAAATGAAGTTCAATTTTCTTCAAACTATTCAACCTCAATAATTGTGTCTGTGTGCATTTCAGATCTGAAGAAGCTTCTGCCCTCCATGAGTCCAGACCCAACTGAGCTGCAGAGAGCCATCGAGGTGCAGCTCCTACGCAGTGCTGTTAGTGCCATGACAAAAGCCAATCAACAGCAGGAACAGAGGACCACAGCCAATCCAGAGTCAGTGTTCACTTATTGTGACCCTGTCATAGTTCTAGAGGTGTATTGGAAATGGAAATCAGTATCAGGTCATATAGGTTTCAGGTTTACCTTATGGGTTCGGTTATTATTAAACAGACCGAGCCATGGTTTTTGTTTTTGATGCAATGTCATGGAAATGTGGTGGTAATGGCTCACATTTTCAAAATCTGTCTCACCTGGAAACACTACGTGTAATCATATGTATTACATACATTCACAGTTGTCTTATTAAATCATGTGATGTTGCAGTACGTTGGTGCGATGCCTAAAACAGACTGGACGGATCTGCTTGGGTCCTCTTCGCCTGTCCACTCTCACTCTGTCTGATGCCCTGCCAACCCTGCCCACCCTGCAGCTCCACTGCACTGCCACCCTGGAGAACACAATCACTGGACAAGAAGTATGTACACTCCCACTTTCTATTAAACTGTATGTAATGTCAATGGAATGTTCCTATGGCTTAATTTATTGATTTCTAAAAATGTTGGTTTGGACACCTAGGAATACTCAGGATACTAACACTATTGACTGATGAAGGCTTATGTTTTATGTATTGTGTTCTCTGCAGGACTGTATGATTCCTCTGTGCAGTGAGGCTCTGACTTCTTGTAAGCAACAGGATGTCCAGCCTTTCCTTCAGGCCCTCAGATACACCATGTTCCAGAGACAGCTCCTGCACAAAGTCAAAGGTAATTATCATTGACAAGTTACAATACCTGAGCCTGAGTTTTGCACCCTTGTGACTACTTGCTTTTTTTTTTTTTTAAAGATGACGTATTTGTAACAACAATGCATAAAAAACACCTCTACTCTTCGTGTCCAGGTTACTCTTCCTCCATCGATGGCCATTTAATGGAACTTTGTCTGACTGCTGTCAAATTTGCCCGGAAAAAAGGCAACATTGCCCTGGCGTCCCGCCTGCTCAGTCAATGCAGTGATGGGACGCAGGAAGAGGAGCAGCAGGACGAGCTGAGCCAGGCATTCAAGCGTCTCACCCTCGAGGGCACTCTTGGGGAAAAATGGGGACCAGAGCTGCAGATAGAAAAAGCCAAAGTCCTGAGAACTGCAGGTGAGGAGCCACTAACTTCCAACACCAGAGCAGCTTTAACACAACCACAGGAACAGACGCACTTACCACAATGTTCTGAAAGATTACTGTAAAACATTTCATGGTGAATATGTCTCAGAGGAGCTCACAGGGAATGAACCTGCATGCTTTAGCACACACCGAACGTAATGATGCACAACACTTGTTGAAATTTTCAAATGTCAGCAAACGGACATAAAGACTGATCCCAGCTGACACCTTGCTGCCAGGTGTCCGTTTCTCTCTTCTCTTCTGAAGTTACTTGCATAACCAGGGTTCTCTAAGTAACAGTGGTGTAAATGGAATGTCTACAGGGTGACCTCATCAGATGCTCCTTTTGTATTCTGCCAGCCAGGATTGGCTGGAACCAAGCATGTCAGTGTCAGAGTCAAGTTTCAAGTGTGCACGTTCTTAGTTTGTAACTTTAGTTAGTAAAGGCAGCCATATTAATAGTATGTGGTTATTTGAATATAGTACTATTTCAGAGAGGGTGCACCACGTTAGCTGCAGCTATGGTGCCAAGCAGGGTTTATTTATTTTGAAGCTACGCTGTATGTGTGTGCTATTGCTAATAGGGGTGTGTATTGGCAAGAATCTGGCGATATGATACGTATCACGGTACAGGGGCAACGATACGATATATTACGATATACTGCGATACTACAGTTGTGCTCATAAGTTTACAATACCCTGGGAGAATTTGTGATTTGTTGGCCATTCTTCAGAGAATATAAATGATAACACAAAAACCTTTCTTCCACTCATGGTTAATGGTTGGGTGAAGATATTTATTGGCAAACAACTGTGTTTTCTCTTTTTAAATCAAAATGACAAAAGAAAGTACTCAAATGACCCTGATCAAAAGTTTCCATACCCCAGTTGTTAATACCGTGTATTGCCTCCTTTAACATCAATGACAGCTTGAAGTCTTTTGTGGTAGTTGTGGATGAGGTTCTTTATTTTCTCAGATGGCAAAGCTGCCCATTCTTTCTTGGCAAAAAGCCTCCAGTTCCTGTAAGTTCTTGGGCTGTCTTGCATGAACTGCATGTTTGAGATCTCCCCAGAGTGGCTCAATGATATTGAGGTCAGGAGATTGAGATGGCCACTCCAGAACCTTCACTTTGTTCTGCTGTAGCCAATGACAGGTTGACTTGGCCTTGTGTTTTGGATCATTGTCATGTTGGAATGTCCAAAAACGTCCCATGCGCAGCTTCCGGGCTGATGACTGCAAATTTTCCTCCAATATTTTCTGATAACATGCTGCATTCATCTTGCCATCAATTTTGGCCAAGTTTCCTGTGCCTTTGTAGCTCACACATCCCCAAAACATCAGTGATCCACCTCCGTGTTTCACAGTAGGAATGGTGTTCCTTTCATCATAGGCCTTGTTGACTCCTCTCCAAATGTAATGTTTATGGTTGTGGCCAAAAAGTAAAATTTTGGTCTCATCACTCCAAATGACTTTGTTCCAGAAGTTTTGAGGCTTGTCTCTGTGCTGTTTGGCGTAATGTAAGCGGGATACTGTGTGACATTTGTGCAGAAATGGCTTTCTTCTGGCGATTCGACCATGCAGCCCATTTTTCTTCAAGTGCCTCCTTATTGTGCATCTTGAAACAGCCACACCACAATTTTTCAGAGAGTCCTGTATTTCAGCTGAAGTTATTTGTGGATTTTTCTTTGCATCTCGAACAATTTTCCTGGCAGTTGTGGCTGAAATCTTTGCTGGTCTACCTGACCGTGGTTTGGTTTCAACAGAATCCCTCATTTTCCACTTCTAAATCAGTGTTTGAACACTGCTGATTGGCATTCTCAATTCCTTGGATATCTTTTTATACCCCTTTCCTGTTTTATGCAGTTCAATTACCTTTTCTCGCAGATCCTTTGACAATTCTTTTGCTTTCCCTATGACTCACAATCCAGAAACATCTGTGCAGCACTGGATGAAAGATGCAATGGTCTGTCAGAAGCCCAGAAACTCCCTGACCTTTCATACACACACATTAATTACAAACAAACAGGTCACAGGTGAGGATGGGAACTTTGATTAGCCATTCAAACCTGTTTGTGTCAACTTTTGTGCATGTTATCAGGTCAAAGTCACTGGGGTATGTAAACTTTTGATCGGGGTCATTTGGGTACTTTCTTTTGTCATTTTGACTTAAAGAGTAAACACAGTTGTTTGCCAATAAATAGCTTCACCCAACCATTAACCATGAGTGGAAGAAAGGTTTTTGTGTTATCATTCATATTCTCTGAAGAATGGCCAAGAAATCATAAATTCTCCCAGGGTATGTAAACTTATGAGCACAACTGTATAGGAACAACGATATATTGAGTTTCTTTTGAAGAATTTAATTGTAGGAAAACTTATAGCATAAACACACAATGTTGTCACATGCTTAACATCAGCTTCAGCTTGTTCAGAGTTGGAACAGAGGGATCTACATTTGTATTTTATTAAAGAAGAAATAAAAGCATTTGTAGAATTTTTTTGGATAAACAACAAATGAAAATATACTGTATAAGCAGGTTCAAATTTCTGAAGCTGAAAAAGAAAATGCAAAGTCCCTGCAATAACCGCTCTTTATTAGCCTGTAACGTCACGTCATCATGGTGTCTCGCCACATGTGCTCGTAAATTTGTCGTGTTGCCCAAGTATTTCACTCTAGCGTTGCAGATTTTGCAGACTGCATGACTCTTATCAAAATCGTTACTGCCTTCCTTCGTTGTAAAGCCAAAATGTGCCCAAATGTCAGCTTTAAAAGCTGCTGGAGCCGGCCGTATGCTCTCCTCCTCAGCCAATCGGTGCTATGTTAACATTTGCCACAGATTGGTATTATCGCGAGATCTATGCGTGAGATGTCATTGTTCCTTTGGTGCGGAGGACGTAATGACTGCTGCTGACTAGCGGTCGGAGGTATAAATGCAACACAAAAATGAACCAACGCCGTGAATATTTGCATGTTAATTGTTAATAAAAAAATCGATATAGTGCTTTTGAATATCGATACGGTATTGTGAAACGAAATATCGCGATATTTCAGTGTATCGATATTTTCTTACACTCCTAATTGCTAACTTGGCTTAGCTAGTGTTGTGACCTCCAGGTGAGTTATTTGATGCATTAGCCAGGTAAAGCTAACATTAGTTTAGCAAAGTGGGACGGGGTATTGCCACCTCAGTTTGGCTAGCTGCTGAATAGTATTGCTTCTTCACAGTTCTAACTCAGACTACTGTGCCAGGCTAGTATGAGTGGTAACTCTCAAATATCTGAGCAGACAGTGAACGCTGTCGATGGACAGCTGGATAGAGAGAGAGTTAGGAGCTTCTGCTCGTAGCGAGAAGAGGTTTTTCAATGACTGAATGATGACTTTATTCTCTACACTGACACACTTGGTTCGAGCAAATCATGGCTGGCAGAATGCAGTGGGAGCTCTGGATGAGGTCACCCTTGTTGTGGAGAAATTGCTGATCAATGGGGAGGGAAGAAAGTGTTCAGGAGCCTCTGAAGTCTTATAGTGTAATGTTAATTGAAGCTTGGCCAAGGAGAAATAGAGACACTCAAGTACATCATGTAGGTGCATGAGTCATGTGTCTCATAGTCTAAGCTATTCTATTCTATGCTGGTCAGACTTTAAACCCCTACAGATAATACCACAAATAATATACGCCCAGAAATAGTCAGAGAATGTATTTACCCATGTTAGCTCAGATCAGGTTGCGTTCACTGTCGGCACATTCTAGTCTGGGGCCACTGTTGTTTGATTATGTTAATGGAATATCAGCAGCTGGCCATCTGTGAGGTCTAGGAAGCCAGCATTCAGTTCCTTCGACCCTGGTGACCAGGCCACACTGAGATAGGCTGACGTCTGCCATCCTCAAGCAACCCAATCAGCTGCCTCACATACCAAGGAGAGACAGTGTCTGTTAAGATTTAGTGCTGTTACTGTCTATGACCTCAAGGCCCATGCCTGACCCCGTGTAACCCAAAAATAAAACATTTCATAACAGCCCTGTGGACATGCACACAAAGCAAATGCTATGAAAGAGAACTATTGTATTAATGCAGAGCTAATGGTGTTGCTCAGGACGTGGTCTTCAGTTTCCTATAAGCAGTGTCTCTGTCCAAAGGCCAGTCCATGACAGCCATGGAGATGCTGAGCAGGGCTGCTCTGTCCTACTGCCACATGGGGAAGAATGAAGGGGCTGCCTGCCGCTCACTGCTGACACTCTGCAAATGGCTGCTGGCTGACTGGAAGGACATGACCCCTCAGCTTAAACAGGCATGCTCACCTCTACCTTTACTTTGGTCTGAATGTCAATGTTTTGAAATGTAAGCCTGACGTTTGTATAATGTTATTTAGATGTTTATTACAATATTCTTGGAACCTTTTTTGTAAAAGTAACATAATGAATAAAAAGCTCAGCTTATTTTTTTACACAGCACTATATAGCTGTCCCATATGAAAAGGGTTTTGCTGATTATAACATTAGCTTGTTTACAGTACATAAGTGTGCACTGAGCTGTGGTAGTATTAAGTACAAATGACCAGGATTCTAAGGACTGGTGATGTTTTGGTCCAGGTGGTAAAGAAGTCAGGAGCAGGAAACTCGTCCAATGCTGTTGGCAGCATGTCACCTCTGAGCCGGAATATCTCAGCTCTGCTGGAGCTTCCCCTTGAGGAACAGGGCATTCCCCACATCATCGCTGAGACTTCAGGTAACACTTACAACACAAGCTCACCTAGTTTAATCACACACATTATGGAAGTATCCATACAACACAAGTTAAAATATTTATATCTCTAGACAAATCCATGTCCATGCATTCATAAGCATCTAAACCACCAATGGCTTGTAGTTGTCGATTTGAGTCTAGCTCTGTTTAAATCTTGGTGCTCTTCCCTGTGCAGTGAATGTGGGCGTTGGAGAGCCAGACTTCGTGTTGGGTCAACTCTACCAGCTCTCCACCAGCCTGGCTCCAGAGATGGCAAAGTCCTGGGCAGCCCTGGCCAGCTGGGCTTACCGCTGGGGCAGGAAGGTAGTGGATAATGCCAGGTGAGTGAAACCAGTGGAATACATGTATAGTTTACTTGGGCTTGTGACAGTGTGGTAGGCACAATAACCCAATGTTTATATCACTGTATTTTTTTCATTTATTACAGTGGCATTATATCACAGTATTTCAGAAATCAAAGGGAAACTCTGCTCAAGTTGATAATGGAGTGTAGGCCTACATGTGTTGGTGCGGAGCAGCTTGCCTCCTAATGTGGGTTAATAATAAATAAATGTGATTCATTCTCAGACTTAGAGAAGTAATCTTTGATGAGCAATTGGCACCTTGCATGGCAGCCAATGCCATCAGTATATGAATGTGTGTGAATGAGATATGTCCTGTAAAAAACGCTTTGAGTGGTCGGAAGACTAGAAAGGCGCTATATAAGTACAGTCCATTTACCATTTATTCTCAACATCTTTATTTGGCAGAAAACACATTTATGCTTTTGATTTGAAAGAACAGATTACCATGTTTCCTGTAGGTTCTGTCTTATTTCACTATTTCAATTCTACTTCATTCTCCATAAACTACTCTCACCTTCCTTTTCTCTTTTACACACACACCATCTCCATCTGTTACCACACACACCTTGCTCAGCTTGCTCTCACTCCTAACTCATCAGATTCTGATGTTTGGTCAGTGACACTCAGCATATTTTATAAAGTTGCCTGAAAAACACAACTTCTTATCCATGATTCTGTTTTCACAACAGTAAATGAGTCATTATGCGGAGAAGGCTTGTTATTAATGCCGTAGCACAGATGAGGCCCTTAAAGATCATTCTTTGGGAATATCATGTCTGATTTATTTATTTTCTCTCCAGTCAAGGGGAGGGACTGCCTCTGCTCCCTGGGGAGAAGAACGAGATAGAAGAGCTGCTGCCAGCAACCACCAGTGAAGAAGACAAGGACACCATCTTCAGCATTCTCGGACAGGCCATGTGTCGACCTACTGGCATACAGGTTGGTCAGGATTTTGGCCTCAATCAAGGGATCTCAAGCAGGGCCGTTGCTCCTAGAGGCTAAATGGTCAGACAATAGCCAATGGGTTCCGAGATTGGTCTATTAGTGACATGATAGTGGATGCAACAGAAACAGTTCACCATCTGGCAACCTTCTTAGTTTAGCCGTTGAGGCAAAAATGCCATACTCAGTCACCCTCGAAAACCTTTATAAAACACACTAATATTAGAATTAGTCTAACCGATTAGTATTTCTAGTGATACAGCAATGTTTAAGTGGCTAATCAATTAGTCGCACACTCGACTTTCCCAAAAGACAAAAGCATTCAGAGGCACCTCCTGTTGTGTGATCTTTCCCAGGGTTTTTATAAACTGCTTGTTTCTGAGCACTGCAGACTGTTCTGATCCTCTGGTTCTGATCCTCCTGTTCTGTTGTGTATCAGGATGAGGACATGGCTCTGCAGCAGGAAGACGATGAGGATGACATGGTGGATGTGATCTGGCGGCAGCTCACTGCCTCGTGCCCCTGGCTGGGGGATGCTGGGCAGCCTGTTACAGACGGTCTGATCCGGGTTTGGAGACGGGTGGTGGACCGCATCTTTGGCCTCTACCGGGTTTCCTGCCAGGCCTATTTTACCTTCCTCAAGCTCAATGCCGGACAGGTGAGACCCGGTGACTGTGAAGCAGTGAGTGAGTGTAGCATTGTGTTCAGTCCTTCATGCTAAGTCTATGTTGTGTGTTTTTAGGTCCCTATAGATGAGGATGACCCTAAACTCCTGCTGTCCTGCCACAACAGCAAACAGAGCAATGATGATGTGATCGTCATGGCAACCCTGCGTTTGCTCCGTCTGCTGGTGAAGCATGCTGGTGAACTGAGGGAAGGGCTCGAGCTGGGCTTAGCTTCCACTCCTACAGCACCTTGGAGGGGTATGTCATACTGAACATATGAAATCTTTGACTTTTAACTTGAACTTGCTCAGCCACCTCTGAAATGGGTTGTTGGTAGGGCAGGTTTGGTTATTAACAAATCAAAAAATTGTTTATTAATATCAATGAAGTTATTAGCTGGAGTTAATAATAACCGTGCACCACAACTGGAATCAGGGACCGATAACTGAACAGTAGTAAGGAGGGAGGTTCACTCAAAAATGTCAATATTTAATAACTACTCCACATTTATAGAGTGAATCCATCACAACACTATGCTCAAGTAATGACAGGAAGCTGCTCTTTAAAATAGAAAACACTTTGAGCTCTAAACACCTTTGCCTCCTCATCACTGCTGTCTATATTCTTCTAATGTGTTGTCCTCCTCAGGTATCATCCCTCAGCTTTTTTCCCGTCTCAACCATCCAGAGGCATACATCCGACAGAGCATATGCAGCTTGCTATGTCGAGTGGCCCAGGATTCCCCACATCTCATCCTCTACCCTGCCATTGTGGGTTCACTCTCCCTGGGAGGGGAGGCTCAGAATGCAGGTATTGTTTAGTTCTGCTGATCTGGCTCTGTGCAGCTTCTTAATGTGTTCTGAAAGTGTTTAATATGTCCCATTTGACTGGAAATAATTTATTCTTCTTATCTTCACTGCAGATAGATACTCAACATGATGTTGCATTGCGGAGTAAAAATATGAATTAGGAGCTCTGATTCAAAAATGAAGTGATACACTAAACATGTAAATACAGTAGATCTGTCCATTGATGGTGAAATGTGTTGACAGGGAGTAAATTGCCATCAGCTCTGCCCACCTTCTTGGGCAGCATGCAGGGGGAGGGCCTGGTGGAGGAGGAGGAGCAGCCGGACAGCAGCGGACAAGGAGGAGCACCAGAAGAGCTGGCAACCTTCTGCTCCAGTCAAGACCAAGCCATGATGCAGGATTGTTACAGCAAGATAGTAGAGAAGCTATCCTTTGCAAACCCCACCATGGTGCTTCAGGTAGGATGCTGCAGACAGCTGCATGCTTTCATTGACAGTTCGTATTAGTCTCATGCTGGAAACACTCATGCTCTTACAGACTTTGGCAGGCACCCTGTTAGAGGCCTTTCCTTTGTAAAATGATGTAATGTCAGACAGTGCAAAGTAACAACATTACACTAGCTGTAGACAAAAATACAATACATAATACAAGAAAGTCTTAAATATATTTAAAAATGAGCCATGAACATTCCCAAAGGGAAAGTGTAGACAGCCCAGAATATGTCTTTACTAACTGAAAACAGAATGAGGTAGCTGTTAATCAGTGTGTGTACACACCCACACAGTCCTGAGAAGAGGTCTAATCTGGATACAGCAAGAAACCATCTGCGTTGTTTTAAAGGCTACAGCCTTTAAAACAGATTGATTGCTGTAGTCCTAAGAAGCTGCTAACAGTCTTGTGTGCTGAGCAGGTCCAGCAGCTGGTGGGTGAGCTGCGCAGAGTGACCTTACTGTGGGATGAACTGTGGCTGGGCGTGCTACAACAGCAACACATGCACGTCCTGCGGAGGATCCAACAGCTGGAGGATGAGGTCAAGAGGGTGCAGAACAACAACACACTGCGCAGGTGAGGCTCACCTACATACTTAGCTGAGCTCCTTCCAGGACTTCTAGTTGATTCCACACTAACAACTGCATTTAACCTGTGAGTCTATGTTCTCATTGATAAATGAAAAGGATCTGCCAGGGTCTGGCTCCAGATTACATAACAGAAATGTTGATCCCTTGTGAGTCAGTCCGCAGTCTTAGGTCCTCCTTTTGGCTGTTCCAAAGTCGAGGCTTAAATCGAAAGGTGACTGTGCTTTGGCCATCAGGACCCCTTGACTTTGGAACGCCCAGCCTGAGGAGATGAGGCTGGGTCAGTGAGCCTCAGAATTGCCCAGATTGCATTGGGTGCTTGGACCTGTCATACGTTTGTAAGTGGAGTTCTACTGTTTGTTGTGTTGCAGGGATGAAAAGATTGCCATAATGCGTGAGAAGCACTCTGCTCTGATGCGTCCCGTGGTTTTCGCCCTGGATCACGTGTACAGCATCACAGCAGCTCCAGCAGAGACTCCACATGAAACGTGGTTCCAGCAGACCTATGGTAATGCCATCATCTCTGCTCTGGAGCGATTGAGAAACCCCGCCAACCCCGCCAACCCTGCCAGCAGCTGGCTCCCCTTCAAACAGGTGTGTGTGTGTGTGTGTGTCTCTGCATTAAATACATATGCATTTAAATCTCTCTGGATTTTAGAGAGATCCATTTGCATGAATGATGTTTGTTAATAGTAATAGTTATATAAATGTGTACTTTCTATACAATAATAGTCATTTTGCTTGTACATAAAAACAAGCTTGACCACATGGTGTGTGTTGGTTAGATCATGATGAGCCTGCAGCAGCGTGCTCAGAAGCGAGCCAGCTATCTGCTTCATCTGGTTGAGATCAGTCCTCGGCTGGTGTCTATGACCACAACAGAGATGGCCCTGCCAGGCGAGGTGTCTGCATCAGATGCTGTCACCATACAGAGTGTAGGCAACACCATCACCATCCTGCCCACCAAGACTAAGCCAAAGAAGCTCTTCTTCCTGGGATCAGATGGACGCAATTACCCATACCTTTTTAAAGGTAGGAGACCAGCTCACAGCAGTGACTGGGTGGGCTTCTGGCAAGAATAACATTGTTGGAAGAATAACATTCAATCCTGATTACTGACAGCTGCATTCCATGCAGTTTTATTGCAGTCTAAAGGAGAATGTTTTTATTTCCATAAGCTGTATTTATCCTTCTGTAAAGGGTTACGTCATACTTGCAGCATCTCTGAAGCAACAATTCACATTGTGTGTGACATTCACATCCACTGTGCCATAACTGACCTGTACAAGTGTGTGTGAAGATAATACGCTGTCAGTAGTAATGGAGTATGAATAATTAACATGTTGTCTCTCTTAGGTCTGGAGGATTTGCATTTGGATGAGCGCATCATGCAGTTTTTGTCCATTGTCAACACCATGTTTACCAAGATCAACCAGCAGGAGCAGCCTCACTTCCACGCCCGCCACTACTCTGTCACCCCGCTTGGAACTCGATCAGGACTCATCCAGTGGGTGGACGGAGCCACGCCATTGTTTGGCCTCTACAAGCGCTGGCAGCAGAGGGAGGCTGCGCTGCAGACTCAGAAGGTAGTAAGTAGAGTAGATTTAATGAGGTGAACAGCAAGAATACTGCACCAGGCCATTTTCTGATCACCTTTCCTGTTGCAATGTTCTGAGCTGTTGTAATTTAAACATGTTCTTTTGTCCTGACCAGGCCCAGGACTCTTTCCAGCAACAGCCAGTGCCTCCAGTACCCCGCCCTAGTGAGCTGTACTACAGCCGCATCGGGCCGGCTCTGAAGGCAGTAGGGCTCAGTCTGGATGTGACCCGCCGAGACTGGCCTCTCAGTGTCATGAAGGAGGTCCTGAAAGAGTTAATGGAGGCTACACCTTCCAATCTCCTTGCCAAGGAGCTGTGGTGTTCCTGCACCACACCCAGCGAGTGGTGGAGGGTCACTCAGGTAATCATGGCAATTTAAAAGTGAACAATGGGTTAGATTTATATTCGAATCTCCATTAATTTTACATTTGATAGTATCAGAAAATATAAAAAAACAGATCTACACTCAGATTTTTACATCATGACAAATGTGAAGAGAAATCTGAAAATGCAGTCATATATACAGTACAGACCAAAAGTTTGGACACACTTTCTCATTTAAGAGAATGGGAAAGTGTGTCCAAACTTTTGGTCTGTACTGTATGTGCTATCTTTTTCGAGGCACTTCTGTCTAATTCCTCACACATACCTCATGAAGTCAAACTTATGTTATGTTACACAAGCGTCTGCTACAACTGTTAGCTTGATATTTCTTTCCTTTTCTGCTGCAGTCCTACGCCAGATCCACTGCTGTCATGTCAATGGTGGGATACATCATTGGCCTTGGTGACCGTCACCTTGACAACGTGTTGATTGACATGACCACTGGAGAGGTGGTGCACATCGACTACAATGTATGCTTTGAAAAAGGTCAGTTTGAACTTGACATCAAAAACATGTAGACTCTGTTATCTTCTGACTGCTACAGCTAGTCTCATTTGTTTCTGCTGATTATATGGCTAACTTTTATGAATGTAGCATATTCTATAATGAGCAAACTGTTAACCACTAGCTGTTGAGCTGCTCTTGTGTTAGTCTATGAATATCACAGTGTGTATGTGTCTGTAGGGAAGAGTCTGCGGGTGCCAGAGAAGGTCCCATTCAGGATGACCCACAACATTGAGACAGCCCTGGGAGTCACTGGGGTGGAGGGAATCTTCAGACTGTCCTGTGAACAGGTTACTGTCTTATCACACACTAACAAAGCCTCATCACGCTCCCACTGAATTGTGTATATACAGTATATATTCACAATTCAGGACTTTGCAAAACCATGTATACACCTGTACAAAGTGTAATGAAGACAAATGCAGAAGTGCACGGTCTATTCTTGATCTCTAATAAAATGATTGCTGTGTGTTGCTGCTGAATTTGTGCTGAAGTCAGATGTGTCATTTCAGGTGGTTCAGATGATGCGGCGGGGCAGAGAGACCCTTTTGACCCTGCTGGAGGCCTTCGTCTATGATCCTCTGGTCGACTGGACTGCTGGGGGAGAGGTGGGCTTCGCTGGAGCAGTGTATGGAGGAGGAGGTCAACAGGCTGACAGCAAGCAGAGCAAGAGGGAGATG